>OW028659.1:12432500-12437860 GCA_932294365.1 Diachrysia chrysitis | reverse complement strand
ACCGCGCTAAATGATGTAAATCCTGCTTTATTAATCCTGCTTTATTAACTATGTACTGGCTATTGCCACATTATTGTTATTATATTATCATAAGCTATGACTATTATTAATTGAATCTAATGTAATTATTAATGTAATCCAATTGTGATTGTTGTTAAATGTTAAATGTAATTTCTCTTTTTAATTTTCCAATCAAATTTGTTATAGTCTTGTGTAAATTTTTTATGAAATTTTTATCTATATGCAAAGTTTAATCGGCTATCGCCTGATAATGTTATCTTTTATCTCTTTATCTAATTCTGTATAGGCTATTGCCACATTATTATTATTATAATTATTATTGTATAGTGTAATTTAATTGTTACTATTATTAGATCTAATTATTCCTTGTCCAACTGTCCAGTCTATTTAGTTAGTTATTTTCCTATTTTAATTTGTAATGATTATTTGTATGTAAAGTTAAAATCGGCTATTGCCTCATTATATTATTGGTTCATGTATTATATTTTTAATGTTTGTAATTATTGGCTATTGCCCCATTGTATGTTATTATTTTATAGCGGCTATTGCCCACAATTGTTATTTGTAAATTATTTTCCAAGAATTTGTCAAATAAAGTATTCATGGTTTAACCCCCCCCCTCCTATAGTTATAAGGAAATAGATATAGTTAAACACTAAACAGGCTAGGAGCGTAGGGAGTAGCACGGGACCAAAGGTCAACCGGAAAAGTATGACCCGGTTCGACCTCGGTCCCGAAAGAAAGGTAAATAATAAATAGGAAGCTACACTAGGGACCAATACGCGTACACAGAACAAATAAATATAAGAATAAAAATGTAATGAGATAAATAAATAAAGTTAAAAGTGCTGCAAAAACAATAGCAGCAATGCACGAGGGGGGTATTTACCCCAAAAAAAAAAAAAAAAAAAAAAAAAACCTAACCTAACCTAACCTAACCTAACCTAACCTAACCTAACCTAACCTAACCTAACCTAACCTAACCTAACCTAACCTAACCTAACCTAACCTAACCTAACCTAACCTAACCTAACCTAACCTAACCTAACCTAACCTAACCTAACCTAACCTAACCTAACCTAACCTAACCTAACCTAACCTAACCTAACCTAACCTAACCTAACCTAACCTAACCTAACCTAACCTAACCTAACCTAACCCGTCGACAACTTTTTTGTATTTTGATCGATTTCGTTCTAGTTTTTTGTGTTTTCGTGCTTGTTTTGACTGTTTATTGATATTTCGCGCATTTACACGCGAAAATTGTTTAACATTTTCATATTTTTCATGAAAATTCGCATTTTTTATTGACTTATATACTTTGACCTTACATAACTTTGTTATTTACTGGCGGCTTATCGATATTTTGCGTCTACGTACAGACCTCAACGAGACCTGTCCAGCGATACCCATATTAACACTTAAAACTCAATAGTACCTTAATTATTTTCAAAAAACCTTATAAAATTTTATTAAAATTCATTAAAATCAAATTTTTCAAAAATCTATTTTATATAATTAATTAATATTAGTCTCAGATTAAAGGTCTCCTAAAGACCTATCTAACGGTATAGCACACATAGGGTGTGTCCATACAAAAATTTTAATTTATTTAACTTTTTCAAAAAATTTTGGCGTTTCTTCCCGGTTTTCCCCGGATTTTTGTTCCCGGGCATACACAGCTTTATATATCGTTGGGTAGCAATCGTCGAGCCCTATCTAACGACACCACTCCCGTGGTGCTCCGACGAACAGGAGTTGCAAAAAGTTCGAAAAAAGTGTCCCCCATACATTTACTTTAACTTATATCTCAAAGTATAGAAATCCACCTAAGCGCGACACTGTTTACAAAGAAGCGTCGACAACTTTTTTGTATTTTGATCGATTTCGTTCTAGTTTTTTGTGTTTTCGTGCTTGTTTTGACTGTTTATTGATATTTCGCGCATTTACACGCGAAAATTGTTTAACATTTTCATATTTTTCATGAAAATTCGCATTTTTTATTGACTTATATACTTTGACCTTACATAACTTTGTTATTTACTGGCGGCTTATCGATATTTTGCGTCTACGTACAGACCTCAACGAGACCTGTCCAGCGATACCCATATTAACACTTAAAACTCAATAGTACCTTAATTATTTTCAAAAAACCTTATAAAATTTTATTAAAATTCATTAAAATCAAATTTTTCAAAAATCTATTTTATATAATTAATTAATATTAGTCTCAGATTAAAGGTCTCCTAAAGACCTATCTAACGGTATAGCACACATAGGGTGTGTCCATACAAAAATTTTAATTTATTTAACTTTTTCAAAAAATTTTGGCGTTTTTTCCCGGTTTTCCCCGGATTTTTGTTCCCGGGCATACACAGCTTTATATATCGTTGGGTAGCAATCGTCGAGCCCTATCTAACGACACCACTCCCGTGGTGCTCCGACGAACAGGAGTTGCAAAAAGTTCGAAAAAAGTGTCCCCCATACATTTACTTTAACTTATATCTCAAAGTATAGAAATCCACCTAAGCGCGACACTGTTTACAAAGAAGCGTCGACAACTTTTTTGTATTTTGATCGATTTCGTTCTAGTTTTTTGTGTTTTCGTGCTTGTTTTGACTGTTTATTGATATTTCGCGCATTTACACGCGAAAATTGTTTAACATTTTCATATTTTTCATGAAAATTCGCATTTTTTATTGACTTATATACTTTGACCTTACATAACTTTGTTATTTACTGGCGGCTTATCGATATTTTGCGTCTACGTACAGACCTCAACGAGACCTGTCCAGCGATACCCATATTAACACTTAAAACTCAATAGTACCTTAATTATTTTCAAAAAACCTTATAAAATTTTATTAAAATTCATTAAAATCAAATTTTTCAAAAATCTATTTTATATAATTAATTAATATTAGTCTCAGATTAAAGGTCTCCTAAAGACCTATCTAACGGTATAGCACACATAGGGTGTGTCCATACAAAAATTTTAATTTATTTAACTTTTTCAAAAAATTTTGGCGTTTTTCCCGGTTTTCCCCGGATTTTTGTTCCCGGGCATACACAGCTTTATATATCGTTGGGTAGCAATCGTCGAGCCCTATCTAACGACACCACTCCCGTGGTGCTCCGACGAACAGGAGTTGCAAAAAATTCGAAAAAATTGCCCGCCCACCCACCCTAATCTCATTGGGTATATCGATTCCGGAGACTTTTGCCCTATATTTTTTGGTACCCGAAAACTTTGGGAAGCAATATCTCCGGAACCGATAGGGCTAGGAGGTTGCGGTTTGTGGCGTCGAATAGGTCTCTGTTGGCACCATCTGATAGCGACGGTTTAACATCTGTGTGTTGTTAGACCACACCTCGGACCCAGTACTTGTGTCTACAGGTACCCAAAATTGTACTTTCAAAGGTCGGTTTTGGACACTTCTTGCCAGATAAGAAGTGTAGACCTGATAAATCGATCTCCAGACGGTGTCTCAGCGTCCCTTTAGGCGCAGCAACTAGCTGGGCGTTCTTCTCCGCCAAGAAACAGCACGATAGGCCGATTTCGACTGAAAAATAGATTAAATTAATTTTAACTAAATTTTAACTAAATTATAACTAATTTTTAACAATTTTATCAATTATTTTATTATTTTATTTATACACCATATACAATTTTACAACTTTTACAAGATTTAATTTTAGAACTGAATTTAAAACTTCTACAAACTTACCACAGAAAATATTATTGGGTTAGGTTTGGTTGGTAGTAATTTCCCGAGCCACCACCCTCTACCATGTTTCGTACCCCCGCAAAAATGCCCACAAGCCTGTCTTCACCAAGTACCCCCCCCCAACCAATCGCAAAGACCGGACACATTTATTACCCGGACGAAAGTCCGGAGAAGCATAGGGGAGAAGGAGACGGGCAAAGTTCTTTTCCCGGAGGAAAACCCGGCTGTACTGGTGCAGCCTACCAGATTGCAGGAAGCAAGGGCATGGGTGACGAAGGCCAAGATTGCTTTAAATGCGTCTCGCAATTTAAAGTCCGACATCAAGGCCTCCGTCATCCAGGCCATTGATAGGCTGTACCAGCTAATAAAGGAGGCCGAAGCTGGGAAACCCGCGTGCACGTCCCCGCAGACACCCATTGGTGCGGACGCGGATGGGCCTGTCAAAAATCCGCAGCACCGAGACGAAGACCAGACCCATGCGGTGGGTAAAACTCAGGTCTCTCAGTTGCTCTCCTCGTTGGCTGAACATAGCCAGCTAATGAGGGAGAGCAACGAGAGAGCAGAGCAATTAAAGGAGGCCCTCCAGGAAAGGAAGGAGTCCCTGGGGGCGGCCACTTACGCGAGTGTGGCGGCGAGCGCAAAGGGGCGTATACGCCCGGAGCCTACTGCGCTTCACTCGGTCGTGGTCGCTTCCAGGGATGAGATGGAGACTGGGGAGGAGATCCTGGGCCGAATCAGGAAGGCAATTAACGCGAAGGAAGAATGCATTAACATCGACCGCATTCGAAAGGCCAAAGATAGGAAGATTGTCATCGGTTGTAGAAGCGAAGAGGAGCGGAGCAGAGTTCAATCCAGGCTTGAGGCAGCAGACGACCAGCTCGAGGTCCTGGTCGTTAAAAACCAGGACCCCCTCATCATCCTCAGGGACGTCCTTGGCTCCCATAAGGACGAAGAGATTTTGGAGTTCCTGAGGATGCAAAATAAGAGCCTGTTCCGTGACCTCCCAACCGATGACAATCGGGCCGAAATAAGGTACAGAAAAAAGGCAAAAAGCGCACTGCTGTGCCACGTGGTCATAAAGGTGTCCCCCATTCTGTGGAAGAGGTTTCTGGAGGCGTCTGAAGTGTACCTTGATCTCCAGCTCATTAGGGCGGAGGACCAGTCACCACTGGTCCAATGCTCAATGTGTCTGGGGTATGGGCACAGCAGGCGCCTCTGCTCTGAGACCACTGAAAAATGTGGACACTGCGGAGGTCCTCATCACAGATCAGACTGCGCAGAAAAGCTCGCCAGCGCGCCACCCACCTGCTGCAACTGCAAAAAAGCTAGCTTGGAGACGACGGGGCACAGTGCATTCAGCATGGAATGCCCCGTCCGACGCAGGTGGGACGCGTTGGCTCGAGCAAAGACGGCGTATTGCTGAGGGCCCCCCTGCAAACAGACTGGCAACACTTTGCGCCAGTTGTGCGCAAACCGCAGAGCTACTGAGCCTAGCGGAGACATGGGGAAGGGACGCGAAGGTGGAGTCAAGCCGCGGCGGCATAACGTATAGAAAAAATCGGCTGAGAACTAATTGGGTCTGGTTTCGTATGAAACCAGACAAATTAACAC